>OZ007507.1:16731680-16766925 GCA_963931865.1 Axinella damicornis | reverse complement strand
ACACAGCTGTGCCCCAGTCCTTGTAATGTTGAACTGTTCAGTGCGATTGCTGCTTAAAGTGAACCTAATGATGCAACCCTTTGCAGAAGATCTATCGGCAAAAGTACAAGCCAAGAAGATTCTTGTTCCGAAGAATGTAACTGTTGCATTCTGAACATCTGTTGTGTCTGCATTAAGATAAAAATTCACCACATAGTTACTACGTCAGTCTCTCACCCAGGCTTCCCATCCCAGAGCTTGTCTCGCAGCTTTGTGCAAATCGGTAAGGAAACCAGCCTGGGATAATTTCGGATGTGGAACGGGCCATCTGATGTCATAACTGATGGATTCAAAGCCTGCACCATGGAAAATTTATCATCCTTGTAATAGTCAGCATGGGGGCTAGGGTGCACGACCTACCATCCAGGAAGACACACAGAGCTACCGAACGTTCCAATAGCGTCACCAGGCACCGCCTCATGTGTCACATCATCCCAGGTGTCTCTTCCCAAAGCTGCAATACATAGTTTGGGACGGAAAGCTTCCGAACAGAGGTACTATACCGTGCACCAGCCTCAATCATAAACTCATTAAATGGGTGAAGCCATGCAGAGGGCTACATGTAATACACACCAAACGGTTAGTTAACTCACACACTTCTCTGGCTTCAGATTCCCGGCAGGAAATCTCATTACAAGCAGTAACACTGATGGTGTACATGAAATTTGGTACAAGTCCCCTGACTGCGGATGAAGTCAGCTCGGCAGAGATACGACCTCCAGAAGAAGGTGCACTGCTGTTAAAAGTAATCTGTCCAAACCCAACAAGATTCACCGAGTAGTTGGATAGCGGGAAATTCTCACTGCAAGTGTTGGCAGGCTGTATATGGAAACAAGAAGCAGTGTTTTTGGCTTTTTGCTAGGCTTGCACCACACTGTGACCTTTGGTTTCTAATGTGCCCTTTGTGGTTTGGTCTAGCAAACATGCCCTTTGCCAGTCTTATTTTAGCAGCTCCCATTGACTATGCTGCTGAAGTATAATGAATCTCATTGTGGTCCAAAGCACACTGAAGCTCTCTCTATGGTACGTACACAAGGGTAGTATGATTATAAACACTGAACACTTCAACATATCTGATACTCTCTAACATAAATTCAAGATGTAACTAGAAAGTCTGTCTATAGTGTGTTGGTGATACCACATCTGATACGTAGCAATTAACAGCTATAAGATTTCTGTAACAACATTCTTGGTTACCCAGTATTATAAGCTTCCTACACAGACTTGCTACAACCTGACTTGGGAGCCTTGTTCCTAAAATCACATGCCAAAGCTGAGTATTGGCTTGGGAACAAGCAATGCTTGAGAGATATAGTGTCAAAACATCAGATCTAGTATGCTGATCATGGAAAGGATCAACAATGCACGCTCTATATGTTCCATACACTTAAGCCATAGAATCGCAACCTTCCATCTGCAGAGTGAACTACCAAAATGTCAAGCCAGCAAGTCTGAATATGAAATCATGAACATGTTATATTGCTGCATGGTTCAGAGTACATACTCACATACAACATTATTCATACCTTGAACGAAACTGCAATGGCAACACTTTGATTCACTATCTGCACAGCATCAATGGACAGAGAACTGCTTACGCTGCTAACGTCAAGAGCTGGCGTGTGAAAGAAGGAAGGAGGATTACTGTATATAATCTGAACTTTGTCTCTTGGAGCAATCTGTAAACTCGGAAAACTACCTCTGCTCAGGATGGCTAAGCACATACATTTGACATTTGCCATTGGTATACACACACACATTTGTGAAAGAGTCATGTGATCCATTAAGGTTGCCTGTACATTCACCACACTCCACCACAAGCAATCTATACGGGTCACAGTCTCACCGATATGCTATAGCAATCCGGATAGCGAGTGATGGTTGAGTAGTTAGCACAACATACAGTTTCTACTGTGCTAACATCACTGCACTCATTATCCCTCTGCTGAATGCAGTTCAAAATGTGTGTTGGGATATGTGTGTGTGTGTGGTGTGGGGGAGGGAGTTATCAACTTACAGATTGGAATAGTTTCTTCGATTCTTGCAGGGTTACTATCTCCAGCCTCATTTGATGCCGTGGCAAAGAAGTCAAAGGTCTCACAGCCCTCCAGCTCAGCCACATCTTCCTGGATTACTACCGATGTCGCAGTGGTTGTGACTGGTTCGTACGTTACATTGGACCTGGTGGTGCTGTTTACTTCCACAACGTAGGACACACCGACACTCTGTGGGATGTTCAGCGGACGACTCCAACTCAGAGTGATGTTTCCATCAGACACTGTCAGCATCAGGTTTCGGGGAGTCTCAGGACGATCTGAGAGGATTTTGGAATTATGTCATTATCACATTTGTGCGAAGCATTGTTAAATCAGTGTAGCTATGTAAGCACAAAATAATATTGGCAAGTTGCTCTTCAAAGACTTGATTGGCAAAATAAAAGGGCCAAAAAAGCTCACCATAAGTAATGATGTAAAAGACATCACTGAAACCACTCAGTGGTGGTGACTGCTGGAAGGCTCTGCATTGT
Organism: Axinella damicornis; assembly: GCA_963931865.1. Lineage (NCBI taxonomy): Eukaryota > Metazoa > Porifera > Demospongiae > Axinellida > Axinellidae > Axinella > Axinella damicornis. The sequence goes on along the minus strand of OZ007507.1, from coordinate 16,764,359 downwards.
ATCTCAATATCCTGGCCTGTGTTATGGTAAGTTTCACGTCCCGTCTGAGAGACAATCAGGACGGAGCTGTTTCCCTGAGGAGAGTCCTGTTTGTAGATCCCAATGGACTCAAACTGGCCGATGTGGACTCCTTCAAGTGGATTGTTCTGCACATTCCAAAACACACTTCTGCCGCCATCAACCACACACTCGTATGTGACATTCTCATTTGAGGTGACGGCAACTGTCTGGTCACGTGATGGAACCACGGAGATACCAGGATCACCTGCATCTACAGTGGTGTGATAAGAAAATACTTCGAATGATGTTTATGTAATCATGGTACTTAGCACCGAGTTACATACGCAACCATCTCCTACCTAACATAGCTACTACATGAACAATTTTCACGTGTAGTAAGGGTTTACTTTTCACGGGGTAAAGAATGTAATAAATTGGCAATGGACAAACGTGATTCGCCTACCCGAAATCAAGACTGCTGAGCTCAGCACATACGGGAATTTTGCCAAGTATCACCAGGCCCACTTCCACGTTTCACGTGTGGGCCTGGGAACGAGGCTACCCTGGCAGTCATGTTACACTGTTCAACGGTTGCAGTAAGGTCGTGACCTTTCGACGATAGGCACCAGGTCTTTTGATAGACTACTGTGAACACAGACCAAAACACCTGCTATCACGCAGAGACAAGGCACAATTAAGCCATGGATGACCTTAATATACATTCCATGCACTGCATGTCCAGTCAAACTGCATGGACAAAGACTGCATGTGTCCAGGTGTATTTCCCCCCTCTCCTTTTGGCTCCACCCACCGGCCGGCTGGTTCACATAAATGGGGCTCCTCCAATAGCAGATACAGTGAAGATGCGAGTGACACCCCTTGCAGTATAACTCAGTATGTGCTAGCAGCACTCTATAGCCTTGTTACCAGTTATACCCTTCCTAATTGGCCAAACTTTCCTGTTGTCAGAAAACTGTGACACGTTTCATTATTAGCCCTAGCCCTATAGCTATACCAGTACCAAGTGGCTGCCGCACTGAACGCTGGGCCTTCACTAGAGTAGATGAGTCGTATTATTCGTATATAGCTACACACATGCACGGTAGTCTCGCGGGCCAGCTAGACTTTGCGAAAAATCGTCTGGGAACGAGACTACATGCACGGATAGCTACTATTTCAGTAACTTACATGCAGGCAGGCTCCACAACTGAGCCAGCAATAGAAGGTACCAGAGCAACTTGCATACTGCACGTACTGCCATGTTTATTATTAGGCAACGAGAGGTTATTCCAACTAGTGCACCACTTCCTGCTATGAATATCATTATCTGTTGTAAGATTGCATGCAGCGCGGTATTACGATGCATGCCAAGTGAAAGATCTATGATCATGTCATGATGACATTGTAATAGAGTCTGTTTTGTGGAATTGAGTAATAACTTAAGATTTGCATGCACATCACTAAGTCTTAATTCTGTTTCATGGTCTTTAGAACCAAACCATCCCACCCACCCACCTGGTACATTGAACCAGTATGAAATCATAATAATTTAAGGTTCACTCTTCACCAACCAATGAAAGTATTTTCTATCTCATGTCTCCCGTAAGTTGAACAAGTTCCTAAATTACATGGGGGGTTATACACACTATTGGTTGCTAATAATTCTATACATGTAGGCATGCCCGGGCCACTTCTGTCGTCTTCAGCCGTCATGTGTCAAATGTTTAGCAGCATTCACTGAAGGTCTATTAGCTAGCTATATATATGTTCTTATGTCAAGGAGAGTAGTTTATTAATCACCAATTGCTTTATTGTAGACGTACCAAATATTAATAATGATCAATGCTGGGACTGGCAGGTTGGTTCGGGGGGCCAGATTAGGACAAGTCACTTCAAACTTTGTAACATGTTTAATGAGTACACCAGCTAGCCACACAAACATTGATTTGTTTCTCTAAGTTTACGAAGGCATGTAAGCGATTCACTGAACAGGACTACTGGATGATCTCTTAGGCTCCTCATCCACCTCCTTGATTGCATCAGGCACAGACGGTTGTGCTTTGGGGACTTGGGAATATAGTGGAAGTGAGATGGAACGGGATTTAGCTGGAGCATGGCCATTATTCACTTGTGTGTCCACTCCTTCGGATAGCTTCCTTCTGGCATGTGTGACGGCATCCCGGATACACTTTCTGGACACTATCAGTTTCATATTCTTTGCTGGATCAGATTCATCCATAATGAGAGTTGCTGATGGCTGCAAATAGAGTTCAGGTATATAGTGGTAAGAAAGCTCATGCAAACTATGGTTATAGATGCAATTAACAGCACATGATTAACTATGATGTCATCATGCGCTCTTGTTAGACGATTCAATATGCCTTGACTTTGAGGTATCAAGTCTGTTGAATATAATTAGACCAGCAGTGGCTTATATAGCCAAGCCTGAGCCCAGGCCCGGGCAAAGTATGGCAATAAATGGAGTGGAATATCCTGAAATAAGGAACTGTTGAGTAACAGAATATTTATTCACTTGTTGATTCTCGCCTGTGCATTGAGCAATGGAGTGAAAACATTGTCTTCCTGCTCCTGTAGAGGCACAAGGTAATACACAATCTGACTATACATAAACTTCCGTACATTAGCTACCACCTAATAGTAAGACACAAACAATCCCCTGAAATATTCAAAGTGGCAGATGTACTGACATAATTATACGATGCTGAGATTCGGAAATCTTTACGTCGCTGGTCCGGGTTTCCGTCACAGATGCAGCTCCGGAAGACCTAAACGCATCTACGGAAGGACTAAACGAAGCTAGATCCATAAGTGAAGCTGCACCATTTTTCGAAAAGACAAAGCCAGTGATCTTCAGAAGAACCGTACCAAGTCGTCAGAAGAAACCTTCCAATTCTCGCAAGAAGCTTTCTGGTTTTTGGAAGAAGTCTAAGACTTACGGGTTGTGTCGAAGTTGAGCCACAAATGCATGTCCGAAAAGCATTCAAAATCTTGGCATCTATTTTAAAGACGAGTACCGTATGTACACACCTCAAGATCTTCTAGGTTCTGATTCACTTCTGTCAACTCCAGGGGTGGAACAGGACGCTTCCCAGAGATAACGCTGGGTTCAACCACTGCAGATAATCCAGGCTGAGCCTCCTCCTGTACGTACACAGAGTCATATTACGTCATTCACACATGTTTACTACTTTTTCTATAGAGGTGTTGTTGGAGATGAGGAGAGACCCTATATGATGCATGCTTTCCTAGGCAGATGGTCGGAATGATTTCCTTAGGGAATCTGAAGTGAGAAGCACGATTCCTTACTGAATTTGTGGAATGGTACTGGTATAGACTAAACGAATCCATGCAGTCCAAGTCTCTGGGGGAATGCATTCATCCATAAGGAACTGTACGTGGGAACGTCAATTTTATTGCCATATCTCCATAGTGAAACCGCAAGTCTCCACACAGTTTAGAGCTTTAGGTACACATGGACAACATAGGACAATACGTATGACAATTGTAGCCGTCTACAACAAACCTCAGTGCAGTCAGGAAGTGTACAAATAATGAATTCTTCATTGATATCTTGATCGTAACCAGTGCCTTCAGCTGCAGGTGGTGTCTACGTATACAGAACAAAGCAATTCATGAGTTCAGCTATAACTGAATGTGTCAATGTATTATCTGATGATGAATATTTTAACCTTACTTTGTGTGTCATCCAGAAAACTACTGTGATGGTCATAATGATAATGAAACCAAGCACAAGGACCACACCCAGTACAGCAGCAGCAATTGCACCTGAGTAAAGAGAGGTTATAACTTTCACTTGAATCCACAACACCTGCTTGAATCTGTCTCTAACTTTCTTTGTGATCTATGAGCTACGCATGGGTATTCAGTGTAGAATCTGCTAGCATGGATGCAGGAAGAATCGCCAGCAACAGCTGACTGGATATGGGCGGGGTTTTAGTGAAGAGCATGTGCAATAGCTTCAATCTTCAAGGTGCCTCGGGCAGCAATGAGAGCTACAGTGCCATACCGTATGGAAGTTGAAACGACAAGCACATGTAGAGGCTGTATCTGAGCTGGAAACCAATGACTACAAGACCATCACACCTCTAGAGAGCACCAGACTGCGTGAATGGATGTTGCTATCTTAAACAACACTGCGCTGAGAATAAAATTGTGTGACAGTCGTGAAGTAGGGACAATTTGAGTGAACTGATAGTCTATTTTGAGTATATTACTTGGAAGAGTATGTAGCATAATCCCTATGAGAGCAGGGCTCATAAAAGCAAAAAAGTCGAGTTTTGAGTGGAATCCTGCATCATATCGAACAAAGGATAGGAAATATCATTGAACAATAGAAGAGAGTATTACATACCTGCACCAAGTGCGGTTTCACCTACATGAAAAGATTAGACATAAGATTAACATTTACTTTGAGCTTGCCTCATTGTTTTCATGTAAGAGGAACAATTTTCACATTCCTCATACAGTGCTCCCAACATAGAGAGTATATTTATAGAAGTTGAAATGTTGATTCCATTTTATGCAGTCAAATCACCCTAAAACCACCTGAGAAGTCCTTTGGACACCCCCCCCCCCCCCCCCCCCCCCCCCCCCCCCCCCAAATGAATAAAATTCCCCATATAAAATCAATAGAGAAGCACTGGAGCACTGTAGCCTTACACACCTACATGCCCCTAATTGTTGTACGAAAATTGCCAGTAACAATAAAAGGCACACCTACGTAGGCACTGTATAACAGTTATGACAAAATGTTTTACCAGGACATGAAGTTGCGAAACTTTGCTCGTCCACTGCTTCAAGCGGCTGAACACGAATAGGTAGCGCTCCTTCATTTCCATCAGCTTCCCAATCGAGCACCTCAACTCTGTCATAGGCAGTCATTTGGTTGGCAGTCATGCCACACAGCTGTGCCTCAGTCCTTGTAATGTTGAACTGTTCAGTGCGATTGCTACTCAAAGCAAACCTGACAATGCATCCTCGGGCTGAAGACCTATTCGCAAATGTGCAAGTCAGGAAGACTTGAGTGCTGAAAAATGTAACAGTCGCATTCTGAACATCAGTTGTATCTGCAATTGGAGAAATGTGTATAACATTACTCAAGAGCGCATGATGACATCATTGTTTTTTCACGGCGGAGCCGTGAAAAAACAATGATGTCATCATGCGCTCTTGCATTACTACGTGCTGAGCACATCTTTGATTTTGGAGATCCAGATGCCTGTTCTATTGAGTATCTGTTGTTTTCAATCCCTTATTGTACAGTGATCTCAATGTTATAGAAAGAACTAAGCATAACATACATGCAGAATAGCAAATGAGATAGGCTGTTTTAGTACTTGCAACAAAAGGTCTGAGCTGGCTTCTATGTACATGCTGATAACAATCACAACTGCTTTGTACTGTCCCTTGTTTACACAATTTGCACATGCCGCTTTTTGCTTGGTGTTGCAGGTCAACACTACACATGTAGTAATACACCTTCAGGTCACTGTGATCACAATGGTAAACATGTAATCGTGAACACTTGAAAACATGGACAATGTCATGTTTATTGTATGTGAATCCTAAGTGCTGTCACCTCTGCACACCTGTTTTGAGCTGCATGCAAGATAGAATGATGTAACAACCCAGGTCTTGTTACATAGGTACTGACACCTTAAAATTCATCCCGAGCAAGTATTTACTGACTGACTTACACACTTCCTTTGCTTCAGATTCTCGGCAGGCAATCTCAATGCAAGCTGTAACACTGATGGTGTACCTTGAGTCTGGAACTAGCTCATTGACTTGGGATGAGTTTAGCATAACAGAGATTTGCTCTCCAACGGGAGACATCCTGCCCTCAAATGTAATTCTTCTAAGCCCAGCAAGATTCAAAGAGTAGTTAGTAATAGGGAAATTTTCACTGCAAGTATTTGCAGGCTATATGGGTTGAAATAAGCAACAGAATAAACACATCACTGTCATCAGTATAGCTGTTCATAGTTTCATTGATGGTGGGTTGGCATTATCCTGTTAAGAATTCCCGTTCCCAGAGCGTTTCAATCTTTTGCTTACTATGTGAATATATACTGATGGTTAAAATACGGGGGGTGTCTTTAAAATTGGATTTGAACCCTTTTCCGACATGCATTTGTGGCACAGCCAGAAATCAGAAGGCTTCTTCCGAGAATTGGAAGGTTTCTTCTGGAAGGTTTCTTACAAAGAGAGTGCTGCATGGCTTTGTACGTACCTAAGTTTCCGAAAAATGGTGCAGGTTCACAAATGGATCTACCAGAGCTTCGTTTAGGCCTTCCAGAGCTGCGTTTAGGTCTTCCAGAGCTGCGTTTAGGTCTTCCAGAGCTGCGTTTAGGCCTTCCAGAGCTGGTTTAGGTCTTCCAGAGCTGCGTTTAGGTCTTCCAGAGCTGTGTTTAGGCCTTCCAGAGCTTGCAGAGCTGCATTTAGGCCTTCCAGAGCTGCGTTTAGGTCTTCCAGAGCTGCGTTTAGGTCTTCCAGAGCTGCGTTTAGGCCTTCCAGAGCTGGTTTAGGTCTTCCAGAGCTGCGTTTAGGTCTTCCAGAGCTGTGTTTAGGCCTTCCAGAGCTTGCAGAGCTGCATTTAGGCCTTCCAGAGCTGCGTTTAGGCCTTCCAGAGCTGCGTTAGGCCTTCCAGAACTGTGTTTAGGTCTTATGGAGCTGCGTTTAGGCCTTCCAGAGCTGTGTTGAGGTCTTCCAGAGCTGTGTTTAGGTCTTCCAGAGCTGCATTTAGGTCTTCCAGAGCTGCGTTTAGGTCTTCCAGAGCTGCGTTTAGGCCTTCCAGAGCTGTGTTTAGGTCTTCCGGAGCTGCGTTTAGGTCTTCCAGAGCTGCGTTTAGGCCTTCCAGAGCTGCGTTTAGGTCTTCCAGAGCTGCGTTTAGATCTTCCAGAGCTGCGTTTAGGCCTTCCAGAGCTGCGTTTAGGTCTTCCAGAGCTGCGTTTAGGTCTTCCGGAGCTGTGTTTAGGTCTTCTAGAGCTGCGTTTGTCGCATAAACCATGACGGAATGTGCTTCCGCAAATGTTCATTTAAAGATGTATACCATATCGAGGGGCAACCGCACTCCTGGTAGCCGCGGTTAAATGGTAGCACAAGCTAAGTGTGACAGTTCGTTCCGATTATCACACATCACATGAGTACCATGATAGCTACATACAGGGAAGATCAGAAATGATTTAGAGTGCTCTCAAGTACCATTCATAAAGTAGCCGCGCTGCAACCTGCCGTATCGCAAGATAAGTATTGCAATTCGTTCCAACTAACGCACATGCCACGTGGCAACCACGCTCAGTCGATCGCGAGCAATGGCGACCAAAAGGAAGACAAGACATTATTACAGCACTCACAACTTAGCCAGCACGGTGGGTTTCGGCATGTAAGCGTCAGTGAACGACAGCTATCACGGCCGTGTGGTCAGAATCTTTGTAAGACTGTACTGGCAACCAACGTCGAAGAGAGCGATCGAGCAATGGCGGCCGACGGCACAACAAAATCGCTTGTATCTCCACCACCAAGGTGAGTTTTAGCACCAAAATTGTACGGTTGGGACAGTGCATGATAGCGATCATGAAGGTGTAGTCAGAATCTTCGTACGCCATTCCTATCACTCGAACGAGTTATTTACATTAATTATATAATATTACGCGGCACAATTTTTCCTATACCAGGAGTGTAATATAGCCAACCTAACCAGGAGAAATCATTTGAGCTTAAGAAGCCAAACACCCCCTTGAGTGCATGTGTGATTTTTGTTTCGTGAACGTTTGATCACTAGCCTCTTTCCCAGGCCTTCTCACCTGAGTTGTACTCTAAGTCAAGAATCCATGTCATCTCCTTCATTAATACATAATACTTTTGTACATACCTTAAAGGAAACTGCAATGGATACACTTTGGTTCACTCTCTGCACAGCATCAACGGAGAGAGAACTGCTCACACCACTAACATCAGGAGCTGGGGGAAAGAATGTATACAAACATATGCTAGGTTTACAGGGCTACTAGTGAGATGCCTAAGTGCTCTGGCATCAATGTCCAAACATTGTTACCCTACTTACATATTGGAATCGTCTCCTCAATTCTTGCTGGGTCACTGTCTCCAACGTCGTTTGATGCTGTGACTAAGAACTCAAAGGTCTCACAGCCCTCAAAGTTAGGAGCATCCTCTGGCACTATTTCTGAAGTTGACAGAGTTCTGACTTGTTCATATGCTACATTGGGCCTGGAGGTGCTGTTTACTTCCACAAGGTAGGACACATTGACACTTTGTGGGAAGTTCAGCGGACGACTCCAGCTCAGAGTGATGTTTCCATCTGAGACTGTCAGCATCAGGTTTCCTGGAGTCTCAGGACGATCTGAGAGGATTATCAAATAACTGATGCAGTCTGCATTGCATGCTGTAGTAACACCAAGTTGCAGAGTAATTGGGCAGTACCGAATCTTTGTTCCCAACCGCATGCACCCAAGAAAGAAGGGGCTGGTATCTATGTGTGCTTAATCTCCCAGAAACCTTGGGGAATCGTGTGTACAACGATCGGGTGCTGGAGAAAGTGAAGGGCTAGCTTGTTAGACTTCTACCACAGTGCGTGGGTGTTCCTTTGATGTACCGCGGAGGATAAATCGCATAACCTCCGCTATGACATCATAGCGGAGGTTATGCGATTTATCCTCCGCGGTACATCAAAGGATCGCCACGCTGTGCTGAGAATCAGAGAGTTGTAGCTGTCTTGCAGCCGGATCCAGCTACTAACTTGACTTGGAGGTTATGTCTGTGGTAGAAGCCGGATCTACTACGTCGACTCAGAGGTTATGCGGTTTATCCTCCTTGGGAAAGTTTAGCCTCGGCTTCACCTCGGCCAAACTTTCCCGCGGAGGATAAATCGCATAACCTCCGCGTCGACGTAGTAGATCCTATACTCTATATAGCGCACACAACACATGATCATCGGCCATCCCGGACGCATGCGCACCAGTGCTCTACCATGTCCCATTCCCATAACCAAGTCTCACTCAAGCTCGCCCCCTGATGATTATCATCTGTCTGGTTCTGGTGTCCCCCAATCTCATTCATGATGAATAGTCATACCATTAAGCAAATGGATCAGCAAGTGTCAAACACCACTCCCCATTTGTTTTAGCATCCATAATTGCTTGCATGGCCTGTGCTGCTTGACAACATTTAGCTACTGTATAATTGGATGCTTTGCAGCACTCATAAGCTCCTATAGTATCACCATGGCAACGGAAGTGATAATATCTCTAAAGGTACCTTTAGTGCACCACCTAATCTGCACCACCACTAACAGTAAACATGGAGGCATGTGTTTCACACTATGGACACAAAGACTCACCATAAGAGATGACATAAAAGGTGTCACTGAAACCACTCAGTGGAGGTGACTGTTGGAAGGCTCTGCATTGTATCTCAATATCCTGGCCTGTGTTGCGGTAAGTTTCACGTCCCGTCTGAGAGACAATCAGGACGGAGCTGTTTCCCTGAGGAGAGTCCTGTTTGTAGATGCCAATGGACTCAAACTGGCCTATATGGACTCCTTCAAGTGGATTGTTCTGCACATTCCAAAACACACTTCTGCCGCCATCAACCACACACTCGTATGTGACATTCTCATTTGAGGTGATGGCAACTGTCTGGTCACGTGATGGAAGAATAGAAATGCCTGGATCACCTGCATCTGGTGAGTAGGGTCACATCAATGGTATAAAGATTGCTATAAAATATCCAGCTAATTGGACTCCAATAGGCAAATTAACATCCAACATCTGATCACCATCATAACTATAGATCTAGTTGTATAATAGTTATACAGTTTTACTTTAGTCAGTGAGTTGGTAAGTCAGCTACTAACGCAGCACACTATCAGAAAGTTAAGCTATGTCAGACAACCTCATCTCTTTGTGTGGATACCTAGCTACCTGGCTAGCCTCACAGTCAATTGCAATGCAGTATACATTGTCTGGGCCTTACCTGCAAACACCGTCCATGACGCTATCAGAATTAAGAGACAAACACAAACCGCCATGTTCCGTAGCTAACTACCTCACGCTGGGTATAAAAGTTCAAACAAATTCATTTAGTAGTTAATAGAGGATTGTTAATCAGTGCTATTATTCATTATACTAGAGAATTTCCGCGTTGCTCGGAAGTAGTAGGAGAAACGAAAACGTCATGCTCTCTAGCTAGCTAGCTACCTCAGGCTGGAGTGTAACAGTTGGGAATTGTTTATCAATACAGGCTGTTTAGTCTATATACTTAAACTAGCTAGCTAGCTGCAAAAACAGCTTGCAGCTCATCGCGACGTCTGCATGGTTCTGCATAGCAGCTGCAGTGGTGTCATTGGTGTGGAGATCTAATGGAAGCATGCATATGCAGCCTAGGAAATTCCAAATCGGAATAACAAAATCAGGGATCTACTGTTAGATGGAAGGGCTGAATGCCCTTAACAGCCGCTAAATGTAAAATTTTGGCCATATGTACTGTACTTATAGTACTGTTATAGTAGGTATAGTCTTGCAGCAGCAGTACCTGCATGCATGATTTTGGGTTGGCCCACCCTGGTACACTAGATCATGACCCTTTGATTGTTCTTGCACGTAATTGCCAAAACTACGTACTAATTTAGTCCTTGGTATTTCTGTATATTTACCTTTGGTTTTAGATAAACTTTTTGTCCTTTTATGTTATAGTTTACTGTTCCCCCCTTACTTTTATTTCTTGTTCTGCTGATTATGCTCTTTATTCATTACAATATTTTGTGCCATGTAGAATAGTTTCTTCTCCAAATATATAATTTATTGTACATGTTCTTACACTTTCTCTATATAGATACTTACAAAGTATAAAATAGATGACCCTAGCTAGCTATAAATGTATGCAGCCAATAATAATTGTGGAGTGTTGTACTTAATTTAATAATAATTATATAACAATCAGCAGTAGCACCTAGCCTAGTACCCATGCAGGTGCTCCAGTGCTAGATCAGCAGGCCTATGTACTACAGTACGTAGGGACACAAGCTGCAATGATATACTGTATCTTTGTGAAAGTGGACGTGGGTGCTATCCAAATGCCAGTATATGCGCATACCTGGCTGTTTTGTAACTCCTGTTTGGAACTGGGCTTAAGCCATTTTCTGCTTGTTTATGCGTACATGCAAATGGACTTACTGAAAACCAACCCCTCACAATGCAGTCTTGATTGAAAGCATGGTATGCTGTATACAAACAAAAAAGGCTGAAAGACTAAACGAAAATGACCGTAACAAAGAGCTGTAGTCATGTACGCAATATCATTTCCAACCTCTTGTCACTGACAACATGAAAAGCATTGCAAAGAGATGTGGGATGGAGGCTCGGGATCGAAATGAAATTAGAGTGAGCCATACATGTGTGCCCTAAGCTGTGCGTACCCTAAGTATCGTATTGCTAGGTAGTTTTCTCCAGTGGTTCTTCAGGTTGCCTTGATCCCTACATGAAAAAAGCACACCTTGTGATCAATTGGGGGCTCACAGCTCCAAATCTGATGGGGTTGTCACCCCATGATGTGGCTATTTTCTGAAAGTACAGAGATGGGGCTTTCATCAGGCGCAGGTCCGATCATCATAGCACCCTGCGTTCTTGCACTACAGGCGCTTGAATCTGACCACCTTGAGACGCTTCAAGCTAGATCCGACTTTACAGCGTTCTCAAACAAAGACGGGAGCAGTCTCAACTGTCTTGATAGCTAAATAGACTCTTGACCACTGAGATACACATATCTCAAAGGAGTCGCTCGCATGAACACATCTGGAACAGTCGGTGCCAAAATCTGCTTCTCGAAGCCGTCTGACATGGCTGTTTCGTTGCACGGAAATCGCATAACTCCGAATTCATAACGAATACTACCGGAAGAGGTAACGGACGAATACCAACCTCCGTAAGCTTGCACTCCCTCCTCTGCCCCCTAGCCTCGTTCCCAGGCCCCGCCCAGCTTTTCGTCGCTTGCAGTTCTTTCGTGCACCCGAAACGGCGCGCGGGCCTGGGAACGAGGCTACCATCCCCCTAATCGAGTTAGCACCTTCAAAGAGGGCTCTGTCAGGATGGGGCACCGCAATAGTTCCCTCGAGGCAATGGGGTTGAAGCACTCCCAGCGGTATGTACCTCCAGTGTTTGGCTGAGGGGGGTCTGTGCAGAAGTACTACACAGGAACTTGAAAATATGCTGCTATAGTCAGCACGGGTTAGTGCCACTTCGCCTACTCCCATTTCGCCTACTAATAATGAATTAGTGCCATTTCGCGTACTCAACTAAAAAAGTTTTTCCATGGTAGAATGGAAGTCTTCTTGACAGGTATTGATGTTTTGGACAGCAATCAGCAGATAAGGATGTATCAAACATGACATGCACAGAAGTTGTCAATCCAAACACTCTTACACTCCTATTGGTGTACAAGTATAGCCCCACTGCCGCCACTATTTGATCACTCCCAGTATGAAATACAGCGGGGGAAGGCCTGGGAGATCTGGTCATGTGCGATGACATCAGGTAGACAGATGGTACACACACGGGGGGGGGGGGGCGTTATATTCCTGTCACATCGATCCGTTCCTGAACAATGAACGGTATCAATCATCCGCCTTGCGAACGCTCTGACATCCAGTGTTTGGACAGAAAGCACAAGACAGGATATTGAGATTCTTCATTGGGCACCTGTCTACCATGTCTACCTGATGGCACCACATGTGACCAGATCTCCCAGGCCTTCCCCCACCGTATTTCATACTGGAAGCAATCATATACTGGTGCTGGGAACAAGCCTACACCAAGTATATTTGTACAGGAACTGGGCCAGAAGTATGTCATTATCGTAGGTAACGCAAAAACGTACAACATACTACAAGAAATCTGTCATGAATACAAAAGTCAACTAAAGTGGTTGACTCAATTTCCCGGGGGTTGACTCAATTTCCCGGTGATTGGCATGTGCTATACAATTTCCAAAAGGCACTAATGACAAAGATGCTGGCCTAGCAAGTCTGGGTAAGGTGTCTGGTCACCGAATGGAAACGCTCACAAGTGGCAGATCTAGAAATTTGGAAAGGGGGGTGCATGCAGTCACTCAGCCTCAGCGCAATGTTGTTTTAGTTATCTAAAACTGAAGTAGTTTAGTTTTTGGTTTTAATTATGAAGAAGTCGCGTTGTTTTTAATATTAGTTTAGTTGTAGTTTTAATTAACAGACTGAGACAGTCCCCATTTTAGTTTTTGTTTTAATTACTAAAGTGAAATATGCCATACTAAAATGCAATATATTTCTAGTTTTAGTTAACTAAAACAACATTGGGTGCACTGCAGTGGTGAATGTAGTGGACAGAGGCGAGAAGCGAAATTTTTTCTCAATATCACTTCAGGTTGAGGGCGACCTTCATCCTTGGCTGGGCAGCCATTACTTGGCAATTTACCTGGTAACCCCCCCGGGGATATCAATAGGCGTCTGAGCCGGCTTTCCTCCACTTTCAGCTACTGCGCAGGTACCTGTTAACAGCTACTGTTTTGATTGTTACGTAACTCGACTTGCATAGTACAAGGTGTGAACTGTGAATAATCTTACAGATCAGCATTGCATACCAGAAAACTTCTGTGTCAACAACAAATTGCTAATTGCCACTTGACCAGACCCTCCCTTCCGTGTGGGTCTGGCCCCGCGAGACTACTTCTTGCTGCTTGAGGCAATGACTTGGTGCCTTATGGTCACTGTTCCCAGTGTGCATGCGTGCAATCCTTCAAGCTCTTCGAATTCCCACCGTTAACTTAATCTAAACTCCATTCAACTGCATTGTGGGAAATGTTTGCATCTGCTTCCTATTGGTATAGGTACACCTACTTTCATGTGTCGGGGGGGGGGGGGGGGGGGGGGGGGGGGGGGGGGGGCACTTTTGCTAGTATATAGACAGTAAATGAAGCTGCTATCAACATTTCCCACAGTGATAAGTTTGAACATTAACTATGCTTCACAATGACGTTGTTGGTTTGCTGAAAATTGGTGAGGAAAAATTCTGGAAAGTTGCCATTATTACACTACGTATACTACCATCTATGGACGCCATACAACCAAAACTGGCTGGTGGGCAGGTCCCATTGTGATATCATAATCAGTTGATGGGTGGAGCTACATAATGGGATGGTGTTCGGAGGTTGTCCATTATGTTACCAGCGAATAGCGTGTACCCAGGCCCCGCCCCGGCGGGTGGGTATTACAATAACCTCCACTAGCTATAGACTTGCAAATTCAAGAATACTACATAGTCTCAGTCCCAGACCCAAACCAACCCTAGCGCAGATTGTTTCCAGTATCCGTGCTGGGGTTGGTTTCGGTCTGGGACTGAGACTACCAAACACTTTGAACAGTCCATGCAGTCTCATGACTCATGAGATCCATTATAGTACCATCATGTGAAACCATGTCTGTAATAATAAATCTTTTATTGCTGTAGCAAATCAGCATATATTATTAACAATAGTGCATGGGCATTTGTGACAGACTGGCACTTATATGTGTAAATGTGTGAACTACAGGGACTAAGGATTTGCTGTTTTAGTGCTTAGGGTTGTTTATGTGCTAAAAGGTTAGAACGCTACCATGTTAATGTGTTGTATTTAATTTACTGTAGCTGTTGATTGTGGTTTCCTTTTGCGGACTATAGGTTGCTAGGGAGGAAAGTATAAAAGCTGAGTTCTTATTCTTGTAATTGTCCATCTTGTATCGTCTTTGGTCATATGTGAGTCTATTAAAGTATTGATTGTTTGCGACCATCAACCTCGGACCTCTTGTTAGCTAAATTAGACCGTGCGTGATCAGTTCTGCTGCGAGTTAGAGCAGAATCTATCACAGCATTTGAAAGGCATGGCTAATCCAGCGCCTGCATCGCTTCCAGTAATCCGTGCATGTGGGGTTGGTGGGTCTGGGACTGAGACTAAAACCATATATGTACACTAATAATCAGTGCCTTTGAAGCCAGGTATATGACCCTTGCTAGGCAGCTGTGAAAACATAATTGACACTAATTGATACCAATCAGCTGTACTGTGACTTGGCTAGGGTGTATGAGATTTCTACCCTTTGCACAGTTTTATGTTTTCCCTCTGGCTTTACTGGCTTTACCCTCGTGAATACATGTATAAGCTCATCAGGAAATGGTGCCTCAAGGAAAGCAAATGGTTTTATCGGCATGTGAGGAAGTGGAGGCGGCAGACAATAGGTTGAAGAAAGTGTCTCATGGTCCATTCCATCTCTTTTCCATCCCAGAAGCACATTGTTGTTCCTGTACTTAACAGGAATCTCTTTCACAACTTCAGACACTAGGACAAGCACGTCATTTTTGATAATACCTCTCGGGTATGGGCGGTGATCTGGGTTGGTTCCCGTTATCTGAGTGTGTAGCACCACTTGCCCCCGAAAAGTGACTTCACATTTTATGCGAAAACGTACAGCAGACATCCACCAGGATTCCTTAATGTGGTTGGTTGAGTACGGGAGAAGATAACCCAGAGTTTGATAGTGATATGCAATGAAAGCATCATCAAAACTTGCCGTTGTAAAATACTCTCTCGGTTGATCCACAACACATTTATTATGCTGTATTGCATTTTCCCTACGAGGGAAATACGGATTAGTATCGGTCTCCACTGCAGCAACAGCAGGTTCAATATTGAAGAGGAATCTTTCAAATTGCCTCCACGGATTTCCAGTTTTTGTTGTGTTAAGAACAATGTCATCATCCACGAAAATGTAGTAGAGATACTGTATGTTCCAACTCTTGGCAACTTGCCACAAGAGGTTTCGTCCTTCCGGCCAACTCAGGGAATAACCATTGATATATTTGACATGATGCAGCAAATCAGCTGTACAGCTTTGTTTGTAACTTAGTACCAATACGTCACAATTGCAATCATCAGGATTGCCTAGTGCTTTCTTGAGATGAATTGGCAGACAACTCTCTGTTTGTATTGCATACACAAATCTTGGTTGTGCTCGTTTGGCATCACCTTCCATGGTATTTTTCCGAGGGGGGTCTGGGAACGAGACTACTTCCATGGTGTAGTTGGAATCACTGGAACCAGGGCCAGGTCTGTGTAGGAAGTCCACCTTCATAAGTGTGACTGTCAGGACCAAGATGCTTAGCAGTACAACACGCACTAACCTACTTTGCCAAGTCATTATGTATGATGGATACGATACAGCTACTAGCTAGTTAGCTACCTTCGGCCGTAGTCTCGGTACCAGACTATTCGCACAGCGTAGTCGTCTGGAAGTCACTACATAGCGGCTTAGTCTCGAGCGTTCCCAGCCCCAAACAACCCCAGCGAAGATCGCTTGCAGTATCTCGCGGGGAAGGAGGGTCTGGTCATTTGACCGCGGGCAACACACGGATCTACGCCTGGTATGCAGGCGTACTCAATTAATTCTCATGTAATTCTCTGATCTCAAGTAGGCGGAAATCAGCGTTAAAATATTTACGGTAGAATTTGATTATTTGTTAGTTATCAAATTCTACCGTAAATATTTTAACGCTGATTTCCGCCTACTTGAGAATTACATGGCAGACTGCAAAGTCAACAGTACTCACTAGGGAAGGAATTATCTGTATGTTGGAGTGGCCGGCCGGAGTCAAACCTCATTCACACAAGCTACATATTTTAACAAGTGAATAGGGTGCTTCATCTGCACTAGCTGCATAACAAACGATCAGAGTGTGGTACTGACCCCGCCCTTCATCTGAGCAAGTTGCATAACAGGTGAATATTATTATGGTACTAAGTTCTACTCCTTATCTTCACAAGCTAGTTGCATAACAGGTGAATATTATTATGGTACTAAGTTCTACTCCTTATCTTCACAAGCTAGTTGCATAACAGGTGAATATTATTATGGTACTAAGTTCTACTCCTTATCTTCACTAGCTATGTGCTTGTATTAGTGTTTTTGTCACTACTCACTATGTCCTTTGCATCTGCATAAAGTTTTATACAAAAAAGAAAAAAAGAAAAGCTGCACTTCAAAAGGTTGATGGACTTAGTTCCATACCTCTTCCGCACAAGCTACATGTACATAGCATTATGGTACTAAGTTCCAACCCTCATCCGCAGCTACATAACAATAATCATTGTACTGAGTTTATTCTAGATCCAGCCCTTATCTGCACAAGCTGTGTAACAAATGATCAGAGTTCCACCCCTCACCAGAGCAAGTTGCATAACAGGTGAATATGGTACTAAGTTCCACGTACCCCTTGTCTTCGAATCACAAGTTTATATAGTTCTATATATACCTCATCCACACACTGTCAAGCTACATAACAACTGAATAATTATTGTACCGACTTCCACCCTTCATCTGCACAAGCTGCATATAGCAAATGAATATGGTACTGAGTTCCACCCCTCATCCCAATGTTGTTTTAGTTATCTAAAACTGAAATAGTTTAGTTTGGTTTAATTAGGTAGAAGTCGCATTGCTTAGTTTAGTGTTAGTAAAGGCTCTTTTAGTTTAGTAACCACCATTTTTGGGTGATTTTAATATTAGTTTAGTTGTAGTTTTAATTAACAGGCCGAGACAGTCCTCATTTTAGTTTCAGTTTTAATTACTAAAGTGAACATGATTATTATGCCATGCATTATAGTACATAATCATTGTACTGAATGCATATGAATTCCAGCCCTCATCTACACAAGCTGCATAACAAACGATCAGAGTATGGTACTGAGTTCCACCCCTCATCTGAGCAAGTTGCATAACAGGTGAATATGGTATACACTAAGTTCCACCCCTTGTCTTCACAAGCTGCATAACAAATGAATAATATTATTATGGTAAAGAGTTCCACCCCTCATCCGCACAAGCTGCGTAACAAATGAATATGTTCCACCCCTCATCCGCACAAGCTGTGCAATCCATGCAGCATCTAGCGGACTCGGGTTATCAGGAAATACTTGAAATTATGAATATACTACATCTTGCTGACCACAGGCTCCAGCTTAAACTTACCTTGCTTAAGGTTACGGGATCCCCGCGCGGTGGGCGTGGCCAGACAATTTGTTCAAGCCCATTTTTCTCCCACAAAAATGAAGCCAGTGAAATCAAACTTACTCGACGCAAAGCAGGGAAGGTAGTCAACATGCAGACCAATCATCATTACAGTAGCTCACACTGTAGCTGTTGTTCGCTGGTTAAATCAGTTCCAGCAAACTATTCGCCAAAAATCTCCAGTGCGAAGACTGCGAGCAACTCGATTCTGCTGTTGGGAGACACGCCATAGGAAGTTCTAGGGCGGGACGTAAGCGTTTTGTGGCTAGGTTGAGCAGTCCTCGAAAGAACGACCCTTGAGTTTGAATAACCGCCATCTTGACTTTCCTCTTTGGAATACAGCGTCGTATAACTTCGGTTGTGCAGCAACTGACTTAAAAGTGTAAAAAATCCCATGGGTTACCCATGGGACTGATTTAAGTCACCCTTCCCATGGGTGTCTCATGGGACTGATTTAAGTCACCAGAACCCATGGGACACCCATGGGAGCATTTTAAGTCAATATGGTTGACTTAAGTTGCTGTGAAGATATACAGTGCATAGTATTACTCATGGGACCATTTTAAGTCAAGTCATGAAAGAGTAAGCCCCTGTTGTCTCACATCATCAGAGTTAGTCCCTGCCAATTACCCATTCATGTTCAGAGAATGACTTAAAATGGTCCCATGAGTAATAGACAACATACTATGTTGTGGGACCATCTTAAGTCAAATCATTAAGGAGTATGCCCCTGTTGTCTCACATCATCAGTGTAAGTCCCTGCCAATTACCCATTCGCGTTCAGAGAATGACTTAAAATGGTCCCATGAGTAATAGACAACATACTATGTTGTGGGACCATCTTAAGTCAAATCATTAAAGAGTATGCCCCCGTCGTCTCACATCATCAGAGTAAGTCCCTCCAGTCACTAGAATGGTCATGAGAACAGTATTACCAGAGCAATAATGATAATCATATGCATAATATTATTCAATCAAAAATGTGATGATTGAGTTAGCAAGAACATTATAAGTCACTAATTTGTACAGTGTTGATTACAAAGGCAATGGAGATGTAATAAAGATGTAACTAAATCATGACTTCTAGGCATTGATATATGTGACTGTCGACAATCAAATCATGAAATGCAGTGGTGCTTCCTCATGCACACACTAATCCTCATTATATTGATGGAAGAGGATAACAATATGATGCTCGTATACAGTTATAATATCAAACAAACCTCACAGTACAAAAGATATTTAGTTGAAACAACCCCTGAATGGTGACTCCAGTTTCAGTCAAGGTTCAAGAGCATCCATCTGTTAGTTATTATTTGGTTCTGAACCGGATAATAGCCAGCAGGTGGATATGCTCTTTGAAGTTTGATGGAATCCATCATCCCCCCTCGCAATTCCATCAAGCTTGAAATAGCATCCATCTGTTAGCTATTATTTGGTTCTGAACCGGATAATAGCCAGCAGGTGGATATGCTCTTTGAAGTTTGATGGAATCCATCATCCCCCCTCACAATTCCATCAAGCTTGAAACAGCATCCATCTGCTAGCTATTATTCGGTTCTGAACCTGATAATAGCCAGCAGGTGGATGCTCTTTGAAGTTTGATGGAATGGTAAGGGAGGATGATGGTTGGTAATTATGGTTTGAAATTCTCTTCATAGTATATACCAGTTCAATTAACCTGTAGTCAACCCATCATACTTAGTAATCTGACCCTTGAACCACTCTGTCTTTCCAGATGCCACTTTGAATTTCATCTCAACTGCCTTTCCAAAGAGTGTCGTGTTTGGAGGTTTGTACACAATGGTTACAATTATAATATTATTATGATGTTTTAGGGCTGACAATGCAGTAACCGTTGTGTACAAACCTCCAAACATGACACTCTTTGGAAAGGCAGTTGAGATGAAATTATTATAATAGGGCGAACTGAGGACAGGTAAAGTATAATCACGTGTGCATGGTAGTTTACTACGATTACATATGTTTTAGGATCAACGTATGTGACTGTTTCGTTGATCCTAAAACCAAAAGTGCATACGTAATCGTAGTAACTACCATGCACACGTGATTATACTTTACCTGTCCTCTGAAGTCACTGTCACTGTCATCATTGTGTGGTTTATAACTAAAAATGTGAGATAGGTGTAATTGAACTGGAACAAAATATTGCACTTCAATACCCGAGGCTAGGCTGTAGCACTGCAATCGTCTGGAGGTGGGGCTGCACGGCAATACTCTGGAGGCGGGGCTGCAACACTTGTAATCATCTGGAGGTGGGGCTGCTGTGTTTATGTGTACTTAGACCGGCCAGTAGTAACTGACACTGATGAATATTGACGACAGGAGCATACTCTTAAATGACTTGACTTAAGATGGTCCCACAGCAGTGTGTTACTCATGGGACCATTTTAAGTCATTCTCTAAACGCGACTAGGTGATTGGCAGGGACGTACTCTGATGGTGTGAGATGACAGGGGCATACCCTTCAATGACTTGACTTAAGATGGTCCCACAATATATAGTATGTTGTCTATTACTCATGGGACCATTTTAAGTCATTCTCAGAATGTGAATGGGTGATTGGCAGGGACTTACTCTAATGATATGAGACGATGGGAGCATACTCTTAATGACTTGACTTAAAATGGTCCCATGAGTAATACTATGCACTGTATATCTTCATGGCAACTTAAGTCAACCATATTGACTTAAAATGCTCCCATGGGTGTCCCATGGGTTCTGGTGACTTAAATCAGTCCCATGAGACACCCATGGGAAGGGTGACTTAAATCAGTCCCATGGGTAACCCATGGGATTTTTTACAATTTTAAGTCAATTTCTAGGCGACCATAACTTCGGAACGGTCATCAGTATTTACAAAAACGCTTCGTCCGGCCCATACTGTTCGTGCCTATTTCAATACGGTCTTCCAAGTCCAGGTCGGATCACACGGCTTTATTTTTGGCGACAAGAAATAGCGCTTAATTAAGTATACGGTGTGCGTATCCGCGCGCAGGGATCCCGTAACCTTAACAGGATTGTTCATGGCTTGTTTTATTCCCTTAACTAATTAGCTATGGCATATAACTAATCGTTCTCTTTCAATTGACCAACTTTTGTCCACACAAATGTTTATTACTATTCTTTTTTGCCACATGCAATTTCTGCATGGAATTCTCTACACCAAGAACAGTGATGTAATTGCTCCAACTGTTTCTGCATTCAAGAAGTATTTTGCTTATTATGTGCTTGTGCTCTAGCCTTGTTCCCAGGCCGTCTGCCGCTTCGTTTATATTCGCATACGTGACCTTTGAACCCTTGTCGATGGCCAAGGCTGGTATATACCACTTACGTCTTTACAAGCAAAGTGGACACGATTTCATGTCCAGACCAGTGAAACGATTGATGCCGATACAGCAAGTAGCTCATGGACTTCTTACCGTTCAAAGTGGCGAGATAAAATGGTGGCTAGTACTGGCAGCAGGTGCTTGGGGGGTAGATACTGCGCAGAATCCGACGATCACGACAGTCAGGTAGGCTACCTAACTGTCGTGATCGTCGGATTCTGCGCAGTATCTACCCCCCAAGCACCTGCTGCCTGGCATACTCTGTCCGGAGAAGAGTTCGCTACCGCAATAGACTCTGCCTACGACCAAATAGTGCATTGGAAATCCAACCTTTTTAAGGTACCATCCGGAGCATCTGGCAAACGATTTGTTGGGGAACTTATGCGTCTCTTCTCTGCATTTGCTACGGAATCCATGCTTGAAGCCATAGCCATCAAGGTAGCCATGACCATGCGCTGGCACTGCTACTGCAGAAACCTCATGCGAAGTCCAAGACGGGAGCACATCACATGCCTTAGTCGCAGACTTGCGTTATGGGGAAAGGAGACATCAAGGAGTTGCTGACGGAAGGCAGGGTGATTCAGAGACAGTTGCCAACACCATCCCCCAAAGGTCATGCCAACAAAGATACGGCACACAAATTCTCAAATCTCATTACGAACGGCAAAGTCAGGAACGCTCTAAGGCTGCTGACTCTGAACTCAAACTCTGGTTTCCTCAGTCTTGACCAGGTCACTGCTGGAGGCCAATCTGTCAAGGACATTTTGCAGGAGAAGCACCCAGACGCCAACCCCGCTCATCCTGAAGCCCTGTTGAACGGAACAAATAGCATCCAAAACAATAACTTTCATTCTATCCTCTTTGACAGCATAACGGCGGATGTTATCAGAACATCTGCTGTCCACACAGAAGGGTCTGCAGGTCCTTCATGGGTGAACGCGATGAGCTGGAGGCGATTCTGTACTGCATTTGGCCAGAAATCCAACCACCTCTGTTCTGCCCTTGCCGCCTTTGCAAGAAGAATCTCCACTACCTTTGTGGATCCATCTAGCCTGCAGGCATACACTGCTTGTCGCCTCATTCCACTTGACAAATGCCCTGGTGTACGCCCCATTGGGATTTGTGAAGTTGCACGCAGAATTATTGGAAAAGCCATAATGAAAACAGTTAAGAAGGACCTACAAGATGCCGTGGGCTCCCTTAAGGGAGCCCACGGCATCTTGTAGGTCCTTCTGGGCAGGATGCTGGCTGTGAAGCTGCCGTTCATGCCATGTCATGCATACTTGAGGAGGAAAACACCGAAGCAATGCTGTTTGTTGATGCTTCAAACACATTCAACAGGCTGAACAGACAAGCAACTCTGCATAACACCCAATACATCTGCCCAGCTATGGGTCCCATTTTAATCAACACCTATCGAAATGCCTCGTGGTTGTTCGTTGGTGGTCAGTGCATGCTGTCGAGGGAGGGCACCACCCAAGGTGATCCCTTCGCCATGGTGATGTATGCCATTGGAACTCAACCCCTGATCCACAGACTCGATGGCATCGGAAAACAGGTTTGGTATGTCGATGATTCTGCTGCTGGTTCAAGTGTGGAAAACCTTAAGATCTGGTGGGATCTCCTTGAAGAGATTGGACCACTCTACGGCTACTTCCCAAATGGATCAAAGACACACCTACTTGTCAAACCGGATGCTGTTGAGAGGGCAAGAGCATTGTTCAAGGACACAGGAATAAACATTTGCACAGAGGGGAACCGCTACCTTGGTGGAGCAATTGGTGGCACTCCATTCCTGAATCAATTTGTTAACAGGAAAGTGCAAGAGTGGGCCAATGAATTGAGGACTCTCAGCACCCTTAATTCCCATGGGTGTCTCATGAGACTGATTTAAGTCACCAGAACCCATGGGACACCATGGGAGCATTTTAAGTCAATACGGTTGACTTAAGTTGCCATGAAGTTATACAGTGCATAGTATTTATTCATGTGACCATTAAATTTTTAAGTCAAGTCATTAAAGAGTATGCTCCCATCGTCTCATACCATTAGAGTAAGTCCCTGCCAATCACCCATTCACATTCTGAGAATGACTTAAAATGGTCCCATGAGTAATAGACAACATACTATATATTGTGGGACCACCTTAGGTCAAGTCATTGAAGAGTATGCCCCTGTCATCTCACACCATCAGAGTAAGTCCCTGCCAATTACCCATTCACATTCTGAGAATGACTTAAAATGGTCCCATGAGTAATAGACAACATACTATATATTGTGGGACCATCTTAAGTCAAGTCATTGAAGGGTATGCCCCTGTCATCTCACACCATCAGAGTACGTCCCTGCCAATCACCTAGTCGCGTTTAGAGAATGATTTAAAATGGTCCCATGAGTAATACACTGCTGTGGGACCATCTTAAGTCAAGTCATTTAAGAGTATGCTCCTGTCGTCTATCTTCATCAGAGTCGGTTATTACTGGCCGGTCTAAGTACGCATAAACACAGCAGCCCCGCCTCCAGATGATTACAAGTGCTGCAGCCCCGCCTCCAGAGTATTGCTCGTGCAGCCCCGCCTCCAGACGATTGCAGTGCTACAGCCTAGCCTCGGGTATTGAAGTGCAATATTTAGTTCCTTTTTTACCAGTTCAATTACACCTACATTGTATTCACGTGCACATTTTTAGTAATGTAAAATTTTGGCCATATATGTACTGTACTTATAGTACTGTATATAGTCTTGCAGCAGCAGTATATATACCTGCATGATTTTGGGTTGGCCCAGGCCACCCTGGTACACTTGATCATGACCCTTTGATTGTTCTTGCCACCTAATTGCTAAAACTACGTACATATATTTTGTGCCAGGTAGAATAGTTTCTTCTCCAAATAATTTATTGTACATGCTTACACTTTCTCTATACTTACAAAATATAAAATAGATGACCCTAGCTTCATATACATGCATGCAGCCAATAATAATTGTGGAGCATTGTACTTAATTTAATGTAAAGTATCAAATAATTATAATATAACAATCAGCAGTAGCGCCTAGCCTAGTACCCATGCAGGCGCTCGAGTGCTAGATCAGCAGGCCTACGTAGGGACACAAGCTGCAATGCTATATATACTGTATCTTCGTGGAAGTGGGTGAGTGCTATCCAAATGCCAGTATATACATAATATTATGCGTGCACCTGGCTGTTTTGTAACTCTTGTTTGGAACTGGGCTTTAATTAATTAGCCATTTTCTGCTTGTTTATGCGTACATGCAAATGGACTTACTGAAAACCAACCCCTCACATTGCAGTCTTGATTGAAAGCATGGTATGCTGTATACAAACAAAAAAGGCTGAAAGACTAAACGAAAATGACCGTAACAAAGAGCTGTAGTCATGTACGCAATATCATTTCCAACCTTATGTCACTGACAGCATGAAAAGCATTGCAAAGAGATGTGGGATGGAGGCTCGGGATTGAAATGAAATTAGAGTGAGCCATACATGTGTGCCCTAAGCTGTGTGTACCCTAAGTATCGTATTGCTAGGTAGTTTTCTCCAGTGGTTCTTCAGGTTGCCTTTGATCCCTACATGAAAAAAACACACCTTGTGATCAAATCTTGCATGATCAAATAAAGTCAGAGATCACTGTAAAATCTGCATGGGTGTATACAAAGCATGGGAACAAGGTTAGCCATCCCTGGTTTTCAAGGTCACATATCCAGTTTAGGCTGGGGGTGGTGGTAGGAATGAGTGCATGTGCGGTGACTGACTTACTTTAACTTTTGCCACATGAACACACCACAGATAGCAACTGCTACAGCTAGAAGTATGATGACAGCCGTGACAATAACAGCAACAGCGATGCTCCCTGCAAGATAATGAATGCGCTGGCATTAATTATCATACTTCCAGGTATGCAGATTGCATAATTATAACCATGCAAGAAACTTACACGCAGCAAACCCTGCACCGACTATGTGTGGACCTACAACGGATCAAGAAATCATTGGTTATAGGGTGGAGTATAGCTAAAATAGATGTGCCCAATAGAAAAACTGAATGCAGTATTCACGTAACATCCTTGGGCTTACTGTAAACACGTTTCCTTATCAAATTAGAATCCTCAACAAAATGATAGCTACCGGAAGTTTCTTGCAAGCAAGAAATGCTGCTAAATCATTACTCTGAGCTGAATGACGACTCAAGCTCCCAAGATGGTCTGATCCGGCCAAAAGTCAATGACTGACACACCACACACACACACAGACAAACACCTGAGTGCTTAACCCCACTTGGGCATGTGTGTACGTATAGTCTCAGCCCCAGACCCAAATCAACCCCAGCGTGGATCACTTCCAGTATCACACATGTGAAAATGGAAGCGATCTGCGCTGGGGTTGGTTTGGGTCTGGGACCGAGACTGGCATGCATGGGCAACAAGTAGCTGCACAAGAGTAACTTTGTCTTGTCGTTTTCTCTCTCACTTCTCTACAACAGAGGGAGAGTGGATGGGAGGGGAACAGACTCTGAGACCAAAACTTACATTCCTTCACTGGACAGAGGAAGTCGATCTGAGGTACACGAATGGTTTGAAGAGGTACATTCAGTCTTCCCTCACTTCCATCAGCCTGCCAGTCCACCACACTTATAGCAGTGTACACACTGATTCGGTTCCGAGTTGTATTGCACTGCTGAGCAGTTTGAGAAGAGGTTTCATTTCTCAGCACGTAGAAGGTTTCCAGTACATTCCCATTTTTCGTTGCCACAGTGAAAGTAAAAACACAGCCTCGAGCTAAGGACCTGTATGCAAAACTGCAAGCCAAGGAAACATCATTCTTGTAGTAGGTTACAGAGGCGTTCTGGACGTCACTGGTGTCTGGAAATGGAAGTAGACACATCCAAAAGTTAACTGCAGTGTACATAGTAGCATATATTATGACCAATTAAAACACAAGCTGCGTTCATGGATATATGTAGACAGGCCTGGCGGAAGCAAGGATTTTAGAGGTCCAACCAACGGAGATTGCTCTGAGCAGACACTTGCAGCATGTGGAGCGAAGCGTGGCTGCTGGTAGAGTATGCGGAGTGAAGCATGGCTACAGCTCGGGGGGAGCAAGCGATTGAAGTGTGGCATGAAGAGTGAAGTACAATATGCAAACACCCCACTTAGTGGACAGTCTCCACTCAAACGAAGCTTCACACTCACTTGCTATACAAAGTTATATCACTTTCAAAGGTGTATGAAACTTGGATAGGATGATGTCTACATGGGACTGCATATCCATATGTGCTGATCTGCATGCCAGTCCACACGTACAACTGTATACATACGAACAGTGTGATGATGTAATAATGCAGGGCATTGAGAATGGACACTCACAAAATTGCTTCGTCTTTGATTCACGGCACACAACATCAACACAAGCAGTGACAGTGATGAAGTACTGCGCGTTCTGCACCAGGCCAGGGAAACTGAGAGAAACACTGAAATGTCCCGAGTACTGCGCATGATGTAACAGCTCAGAGAACTGGAGAGTTACGCTATCATGTCCATAGTTGGCCGGTTCATCTCCCTCAGTAAAGACAGATCCAATGATCTTTCCATTTGAATCTAGAACATGCACTGAATAGTTCCGTACTGGTAACTTCTCGCAGGTAGTAGCGGGCTATATATAGAATGTGGAATTAGAATGAGGCAGCAATAAACAGTACTGGTTATAGGGATTTGTCAACAACCCCTTACTAATAATTATTGGGAGCGAGCCCCTCCTAGCTGGATGAAATGTACATTTGTACATTTGTTTGGGGAGGGGATAATTTATATTCTTCACTTCCTGATTATGCTAGAGAGCTGTATGAGGTTGTAAATTGCTTCCGAAAACACATTCTATCCCACACCCCCCAAATAACACTTCTAGATTATGAGTATAGAGTGAAGGAGCAACACCACAGAGTCACACAAGCAAGTACCAAAGGTATTGGCTACAACTAGCACAAAGTGAAGCTACAGCTATCATCCAGATATACACTCGTTTTTTACACCCCCATTATCTTTCTCCGCACACTATAGTTGAGGTAGCTACTTGATGTGTTCAAGTAACATGCTGATTTCAAAGTCCATCTTACTCTGCCGCTTCCTGTGTGCAAGATATGCCAAGTAGTCACAGCAATCTGAGCTTAAATTTCTTAATTACCTGAGTGGTTTACTGCAATGTTGGCTAATTAAACCAGGCCTCCCAGGACAACAGCTTAAGTTCACCTCCAAAGGACACAAAGGTAACCCTTCTTCTTAATTTATGGGGTAGCACTAAGTGTGCCTTGAAGGGCGAAGAAAAATCTCTGTCACATATAGTGGCTAGAACCTAGGAGGACAACTTAGCACTTAATTAACCCCTTAGGTTTATGAGCTTGAGGGATACAGTACCCTCAAACCAATCTGCTTGAGATTTAACGACCAGAGCGGCAAGTATCTCGAGTGTACAATTCAATTATACAAAGTAACCTATTCATACTCGGGGTGTTGTATACAATCTCTCATTGATGCCTTTAACATCCTATTGCAACAGAGAACAAGGACTTTCAATACACAAAAGAGATTCAATCCTTGACACTCCCTCCCCTTCTCCTCCCACAAACAGCTACTCAGGCACTTTAAGTCATGGGTCAAGCTATTGTACATTACACAGGGAACGTGCGGAAATAATTATAACCTTAGCTCAGTGAGTATGTACACATTAGCCTCATGCATTTCCCAAGTCCCAGCCCAGCTTTTCGTCGTCACTTGCAGTACGGAAAATTAAAGCGGGGAAAGCCTGGTATCGTAAGCATGATGTAATTGACAAAAATTCATAATGAAAAAGCAAAGTTTTGTATGTTGTTCCAACTACACGTTCAACGCTTGGTTCGTATGGCAGTCACCCCCCGCTAGCAACATACGTGTGGTGAGCTACCTGCATGGTACCTTAGCTCTTCTTGCTGAGGTGCACCCATGTTCAAGTAACTTCTTTCTACCACCTTATATACCCAGCACGTGAAGAAAGATACCAGGCCCTCCGTACTGCTCCTTGTGTAACCAAAAACGGTGCGGGCCTGGTAACGAGGCTACGTACACATAACAGGGAGTGTCCTTGCTCCAACGCAAGAGTGCACAAACAGACCACACCCTTTCACATGTTCTTGACCAGAATGAACTTCAGCTACCAAATTCTACTGTACGCTATCTATGCATAGTTACATTAGACAATCTGCTTGTGAACTCACTAGGTAGGAAGCAAAGATGCTACTATAATTTCCACTCTGTATCTGCGCCACTCCAACTGATAGGCTCTCATCCACATTACACATGTCAGGAGCTGTAAGCACAAATCCAAGCATGCAAATACTGACATAAGGGCCATTTCAAAGAAACAAAGTCATATTATGCAGAGAGCTTTCACAAATCACGGAAACTGTATCAGGTTATGCATGACATGTATGTGCCTGAATACAGCTAAACCACACATTCACACACACTAGTTTAACTTGCTTGCTTGTGTGTGTGTGTGTGTGTGTGTGTGTGTGTGTGTGTGTGTGTGTGTGTGTGTGTATGTGTGTGTGTGTGTGTGTGTGTGTGTGTGTGTGTGTGTAGACAATGACAACAAGGGGGAAATACATGTACACAAGATGCTGAGCAGAATGCTTGCACATTAGTGGGATGAAAAGGGAACAGTGCCCACATGTGGAAGGACGGCACAATATGTGACAGTAACCTTCGCCTACCCACACACACAAACACATCCAAGAATCCAACACGCACCATTCCCTCAATTACTGCATCACTTACACAAGGGGATCGTTTCCTTCAATGTGGCTGTGTTGCTGTTCCCTGCATCGTTTGAAGCAGTCACATAGAAATTGAAGGTGTCACAGTATTCAACGTTATTTTCTGAAAACATATACGAAGTCGCAGCTGTGATGAGTGATACATATGTCACATTAGTCTCAGTGCTGTTTATGACAACATGGTAGGTTACGTTGACAC
This sequence comes from Axinella damicornis, assembly GCA_963931865.1. Lineage (NCBI taxonomy): Eukaryota > Metazoa > Porifera > Demospongiae > Axinellida > Axinellidae > Axinella > Axinella damicornis. The sequence goes on along the minus strand of OZ007507.1, from coordinate 16,734,860 downwards.
TGTCTGGAATGTTTGGCGGTCGACTCCAACTCAGAGTGATGTTTCCATTTGAAGCAGTCAACAGCAGGTTCCCTGGAGTCTCTGGACGATCTGCCAAATGAAGCGTAGATGTGATGTTACAAACATCCTGGCTACATTTAATCTGAATTGCTACAGGTACAGTAAGTAGGCCACAGAGACTGTCTGTGACAATAGGGACTATGTATATCAAATACCACAGTATTCACAGCATGTATGCATAGATACAATAACATGTGTTATTTCTGGAAATTTAGTAATGAAGTTGAGCAAACATGGTGGTATGTATAGACCACATAGCAATGCTGGTGGATTTTTGTACATCTATAATGTTGAAAGGAGTATTACAGAGTCACGAAATTAAGTTAAGCCTGGGTGATAACCTCAATCTAACTCGCAGGTTCTGAATCGAAAGCCTAAGAGAACAAGAAGGTGCACCCATGGTACCCTCGGCAAAACTAACGAGAGGTGTGCTTCATACGAAGGCTCGAGCTCTATTGTTAGCATGCCAGCATGGTTGCACCATACTTTCACTGGCAGCTTCTCCAGGAGTCCTCCCTCAGCATTCCTGCATACAGAGCTTCTGCTGACAGTGCAAGCTAGTAGTTTTCACAATGGTTTCAAGTCCTAGACCACTGGTGGATGTAGTTTATGAAATCCTTCATGATTTTGACCGAGATCATAAACTTTGCCAAGTACTGACTCCACGGGAAACTTATACAGTACATGCATTATGTATGTTTACAAGGAATACATACTATAATTATGCTGCACAGATTAACTGCTTTGTGTACCAACTCACAATATGTGATCACGTAGAAGAACCCAGTGAATCTGCGAGCTAAAGTTGTTGGGTTGAACGAAATGCACTGCACTTGGATCAGTGAATTGTACTGGCGTGCTTCCTTCGATACGATGAGCCGAGTATTGTTCTGGAGCGATGAATCTGGTACGTATATACCCTTCCTCTCAAAGCTGGATATAGTTTCATTGCTCTGCAGTTGAATTCCCTCTAATGGAAGTGTTGTCTGTACACCACTGAGATACTGGCCTGTGGCTACGCTCCAAATAGGTTCCACACCTTCTGAAACAGTGCATTCATAGGTGAAGTTATTGGGATAAGTGATGGGTACCGTATGGTTCTCGGCAGGGTGACGCTGCTCAATCATCTCAGCTGTATACAAGGGATTATAGAACAATTTGCAAGTAGCCAAGTGTATGGTTCAAATAGCTGATCTATATACCATGTAGCTACAGTATAGCTAGATCTAGATGTGTATTTTACCGGATCCAATACTGCACGCCTGTACCAGGAATGCCAGCATCACCGTCAGTACCGCTCCTGCCACACTAGTGTACGCCATACCTCAGCGCCAAGTTCGCTTTTTGGCTACAACCCGAGGAGGACGACTCACTGCTGACCCATGCTGTTCTCGTGTGACGACTGTAGCCAACCCACTTCCGGTCCGCAGCGCCAGAGCTAGAGGCGCAGCGCTAATCGCGGCGCTTTCAGCGGGCGGATGGAAGGGAGATTATTATCCTTGGCCTTCGTCCATGTAGTACACGTGACTAATGTAAGCGAGGTCATTGCACACAGCACACAGCACACATCACACAAACTCACTGACTCAGTCACCGTCACCTGGTAGCTACTACTTGTTCTGAAAATGTAGAATTTAGAATGGGATGGGCCTCAGCCTGGCTACTCAGTGTTTCAACTAAATCCCTTTTCGCTACATGTATTTGTTTTGAGTTTTTATTTAGCTAGCACAGCTTTGGGAAAGCATTAGTAGTAATGTCATAGCTAGAAAGGAAAGTCGCATGCATGCCTCCATGATAGCTACAAGTGACGATGGACCAGTAGCTACTGGATGCCCTTCCGCATCCGTGTATTATTGTCAACGGAAACCGAAGAACAGAAAAAACGGGGTAGGCCTGGGAACGAGTCTAGCGAACTTATTCCTCTGGTCGGACTGCAGGCTTTGATGATGTATATAGCTAGCTAGGTAAGCTAGGTACTACACCATGCATGATATATAGCTACAGACATAGCTGCATGTAACTCTTTAATTGTCATGCCACATGCAAGCTTTTGATGTCACTACGTAGGCTCTGTGCCAGCAGAAAAGGAGCAAGGGACATGCACTTTGTCATCGAAATGGCAGCACATCTTTGGTCTGGCCGGCCATTATGTTGGGAGCCGGGTTTGGAAAATCATCCCCTCATATTGTCTGGTCTTGCTTGCAATTGAAAGCTTGTAGGTTGCATGCAACTGTGCATGCGTTAACGAATTATAACAAATTGGAGCTGAATATCCCAAGAAGGGTTGAAAATGTTGTCACTACAGAATGAAATCACTCAATGATTTTGGTGAAATGAAATTAAAAGCACCATTGTGATGTACATTAGGGTATCTTGCTAGGTCGTTTTTTCTGATGACTCTTCCGGTTTTTGATTCCTATACATGATAGAAAAGTGTATGATATTATTAAATCACCATCAAATCTTGCAGTGGATGGCATACATGTAGCTACAAACTAGTGCCATTCAGGTTCTAGATTTATTGGGGATGGTCAATGCATGGCATTAACATAGCTAGGGCTTCAGGGCCTGAGGAGCTAGTATTGCAACTGGTTGTACTTCAAAGCCAACAACAATGTTTAGCTAGACGACATTTTGTGTTTAGCTAGTTTCTATTGGGGGTGGTTACAGTGAAGTTAAGTGACTGAACTCACTTCATCTTAAACCACATGAACACACCACAAACACCAATTGCTGCAGCAATGAGCGAGACAACTGCCGTGGCAACAACAGCAAGAGCAATATTCCCTGCAAGGTAATAATATGACGGCATTAACAGTTTTATAATGTAGCTATATAAATGTATTATATGCACATGTGCACAACCAAGAAACTTACAGTCAGCAAACCCTTCACTGACTAAGTGTGGATCTGCAAGGGATTAAGAAAAATCACTGGTTAGCTATAGGGTGGAGTATTACAGTACACGCATGAAAATATTGACAAGTGTAGCTGCATATAAAACGTGAGTAACTTTGTAATCTGTCCCCTATATACAACTGGTTGCAAGGAGGGGGAGAGGACGAGAGGATTATAGGTGGACAGAGGCTCAAGTCCACAACTTACATTCCTTCACAGGAC